>CM047806.1:102619344-102667258 GCA_026214975.1 Gentiana macrophylla | reverse complement strand
TTTATTGTTTTCTAGACGGATTCGAGTGGTTATTACCAAATCCACATTGATGTTAATGATCAAGATAAGACCACTTTTACTTGTCCCTATGGCACCTTTGCATTTCGAAGAATGCCGTTCGGGCTTTATGCACGCACCGCAACATTCTGCGATGCATGGTTGCCATTTTTTTGATATGATAGATCAATGCATGGCTGTGTTTATGGATGATTTTCTTGTTTTTGGGGATAGTTTTGATGCATGCTTACTTAATATAGATAGGGTTCTTGCTAGGTGTGAGGAGACCGATCTAATCTTGAGGCCCGGGAGAAGTGTCACTTTATGGTGGATCGAGGGGATTGTATTAGGTCATAAGGTATCAGCCAAGGGGATAGAGGTTGATAGGGCTAAGGTGAAGCGCTATTTCTAGGTTACCTATGCCTTCCAATTTGAAAGCGTTAAGGTCTTTTACAGGACATGGGGTTCTATCGTAGATTTATCCCTAAGTTAAGCCCAAAAGGCTACACCTCTTACCTACAGGTTGAAGAAGGAGTAAACGTGACTTTCGATGAGGAGTGTGTAGAGGCTTTCCATGACATTAAGAAAGTTGTTGACCTGAAGCTCCCATTCGATAGCTCGAGGCCGGGAGCAAGGTTTTGAAATTATGTGTGATCTGGCGATCTAGCTGTAGGAGCTGTGTTGAAAGGCGGAAGGTCGATAATTGTTTCGACCCATTTATTATGCCGGTCATACCTCAACCCGGCCCAACTGAAGTATGCCACGACCGAGATAGAGTTGTTGGCGGTAGTCTTCGCTTTTGATAAGTTTAGATCCTATCAGGTGGGGTCTAAGGTGATTGTGCATACGGATCACTCCACTTTGCAATACCTGTTTGCAAAGAAGGATGCTAAACCGTGCTTGTTGAGATGGATTCTGCTCCTTCAGGAGTTCGACGTAGAGATTAGAAACCGTAAGGGTTGTGAGAATGTCGTGGCCGATCATCTTAGTCGTATAGAGCCGGTTAAGGATGATGAATCTGAGAGGGTGGAGATAAATGACTCGTTTCCGGATGAGCAAATGTTCGTGGTGGACACTATGTTACCGGAAAAGCAAGGGAATTTTCTGCGTAGAGGAAAAGAGGGCGCACCGTGGTTTGCCCCGATTGTGAACTACCTTGAGTGGGTTTATAGATCCGAGTTGGATGAAAATCGAAGAAGAAGCTCATGAGTGAGGCTAAGTACTTTGTGCAGGAGGACCCTTATTTGTTCGGTTGTGTGCCAACGGTATTACGATGAGGTGTATAACCGAGGTGGTGGCCGAAAGCGTGTTATCCTTTGCCATGATAAAGAGGCCGGGGGCCATTTCTCGGGGCAGAGAACCGCATTGAAAGTTTTACAAAGCGGGTTGTATTGGCCCACGATCTTTAAGGATGCTTATGCTTATGTAAAAACTTGTGACGCGTGTCAGCGTTCGGGCGAATCTCAAGAAGGAGCGAAATGCCTCAATGACCTATTATTGTGTGTGAAGTTTTCGATGTTTGGGGCATCGATTTCATGGGACCGTATCCTCCTTCTTTTGGGAACAAGTTCATTCTAGTAGCTTGTGATTATGTTTCAAAGTGGGTGGAGGCGATCGCCTCCCCCACTAATGACAGACATGTAGTCATCAAGTTTTTGAAAAAGTTCATTCTGACACGATTTGGTGTACCAAGGGCGATAATTTCCGATAATGGCACTCATTTTGCCAATAGAGATTTGGATGAGCTGCTTCTAAAGTATGGGGTAACTCACAAGTTAGGGACGGCTTACCATCCTCAGACGAGTGGCCAGGTGGAGGTTTCTAATCGTGGTATTAAGAGAATTCTAGAAAGAACTGTTGATAAGAATAGTAAGAGTTGGTCCACGAAATTAGATGATGCTTGCTTTGTGGGCTCTGAGCAGCGTTTAAGACTCGATTGGTATATCGCCATACATGATCGTGTTTGGGAAAACTTGTCATTTACCAGTGGAGGTTGAGCATAGAGCGCATTGGTCCATTAAGGAGCTAAATATGGACGAGACTCTTACTGGAGAAAGGAGGATGGCTCAGCTAGTTGAGTTGGAGGAGTTTCGCCTGCAAGCTTATGATTGCTCGGCTAGATATAAGGAGAAAACTAAGCTCCTCCATGATCAAGCTGATCAAACCGAAGTTGTTTAAGGTGGGAGATGAGGTTCTACTTGTATGATCTGCGATTACATCTCTTCCGGGAAGCGAAGTCCCGATGGTGGGGGCCTTACACCGTTGTGAAGATGTTCGACTCGGGAGCGGTAGAGATAAACCATCCAAAGTGCGGGACCTCGATTACCAATGGTCTTAAATACGAAGAGATATGAGAAGTTGCCGTTTGATGAGGCTCTTGAGGTCGTGATTTTGGACGACCCGAAGTTGGAGGAAGTAAGTTGTTTAGTCCCGTCATGGACTCCAATGCATGACGTCCCTTTCTTTTAATTCACCATCCGTCATCTCTCTAATCCTCGTTTTCCTCGCCCGTGCCGGTAGTATAATATAAAATAAAATAAAAATAAAAATAACGGCACAGTTCAAGTCATTCCGTCGAGCCAACGACATTAAACAAAGGCGCTCGGTGGGAGGCAACCCACCACCTTCTGTGTTTTGTGTTTTCCTGAGTACCAAGTGATGTGTTTTGGGTGTCTTGGTTGTGTTCGGTTGGTCAAGAGGGGGTTTTTCTATCAAAAACTTGATTTCACTTTTCCTGCTTATATCCGTACGGATAACTCTGTCATCCGGACGGATAAATCACAGTATCAAAAATTTCAGTTTCATTCTTTCAACCGTACGGACAGAACTTCATTCGTCCGGATATATCTCAGTTCCAAAGAGTTGGTTTTTCATAATATCATCCGTACGGACAGAAATTCATCCGTCCGGACAGTTCATTCCCTCAGATTATCCGTACGGACATGATAGTATCCGTCCGGATAGGCCTACCTCTATATATATCCCCTCCCCCAACCTCCATTCGCACTCTTCTTCTCCAAATAACCACCCCCGTTTTTTTTTCGCCCTCAACACACCAAATCTTCATTCCTTCACCGTTTTCAAAAATATCTGGTGCTATAAACAGCTATCCACCTCCTCTCTTCCATTCCTCAAGCAAAATCCAACAACAAACAACGAGCAAGGAGAATCAAGCTTTTCTTGGGCCGATTTTTGTAGGAGAAAAATTCGATCTTGGGCCTCTTTGTTGATCGTTTGGGGATTCCGTCAACTCCGTTGCATTCCTATCGTCCAGATTGGTAAGTATAGTCGATCTTTTTCAGTTTAATTTCACTTTTTCTCGGGTCGGTTTTGAATCGAACCCCAAACGAACCTTTAACTGATTAGGTTATCTTTTCTGGTTTTTCTTGCTTTGTTGTTGCTTGTGATGGGGTGTGATGGTTTGGGGACGTCTGCATGGCCGTTTTGATTATCGTGTGATGATTTCTGGTGGGATATCGGTGTTACGGTGGATTGACGGGGTGTTTGGATTTGTTTTGGTTTCTGGGGGTGTTTGTCATCAGTGATCGTAATGAGTCCTAAGAAGTGAGCCTCAGAGGGGGGTTCTAAGTCTGTACAAGGGAAAGGAAAGGGCAAGGCCATTGCCGCCAGTAAGAAGAAACGTAGGGTTGAGGAGATTCCGGTGGATACTTTGAACAAACCGTTGATCATAGGGGGCGATAGGACTGATAGACCGGTGATGGAAGTTAGGAAAAAGCCAGTCTATGGTCAACTTGCGGACGAATCGGGGACAGATACGGATGAGGACGAGGAACCGTTAGTCGACCCTCGGAAGGCAAAGAAAGCGAGTACTGAGGCAGCCCCGGGAGGGCAAGCAGGGACTTCCGAGAGGGTTGGAATTTCTGAGGTGAGAACACAAGCTCCGAGGGCACCCGAGGGTACTTTGCCGTTCAAGGATAGGTTTATCAATGAGAACGCCGAGAAAGCGTTTTTAACGAGATTCAAAGGTCGGGAAATTCTAGAAAGAGCTGTTGATATGGAAAAGATTGAGAAAAGCTTCTTAGATAATCTGAAGAAGAGAAAGTGGGGTGAGTTCGTTAAGGTGCCGGATTTCAAGGCAAGGAAGCCAAATTTGACTTTGGCACGGGAATTTTTGGCAAATTTGAGCGAGGCGGATCTGTCTTCGGGTGTGGTGAATGTCCGGGGAATTGATGTACCTTTTACACCAGAGGCCATTACGGAATTCTACAAGCTACCGGCCGTCTCGTCGGATTATTTGGATGCGATGAAGGAGAGGCAGGATAAGGGGAAGGACCCTTTTGAGGAGTTACGTTTAGCCATCGATCCTGACATCCCTTGGACGATGAAGAAAACCGGGGTGGCTAGTGTGAGAGACATGCTCAAGACCACTCGGTTCTCCTGGGATTGGAAGGTAAAAGCCCGTTTTGTTCAGAACCGCCTTCTACCAAAGGACAATTTCCACAAGTTCATCATGCTCGATTTGGCTATGCTCTACGCTCTTCACTTTGACATTCCGATAGATGTGGGGAGGGTGTTGTATAACGAGATTACAAGGAACCGGAAATATCAGAGGCCAAACTTGTTTGTATCCATCTACTTAATGGGTTATGTTTGAAGGCGGGGTGAAGAGTATGATTTGGATGAGCGCACACCTGAAAAAGCCGATTTTGTTGAGTCCGCAATCCGAGGCGGGACTGGTGGACCACTGTCGAGGGGGATGTTGAGCACGAGGCTGAGGGTGATCAAGAGCAAGGTGAACAGGGTCCTGAGAAAGAGCGATTCTTGGCGATCAAATGCGAGTTTATCCGTGCATCCCCTTGCCGACACGCACCCGGTATTTGATGATGGATGGGCTGCGGAATATGCTAGATAAGCGCGGATCCAGCGAACACTTTAGCCGAAGGGTTGCTGAGTCATCGGAAGGAACATCCCGGGCATGCTCGAGCTTAAGGTGGATAGCGAGGCTTACCGGTTCACGTCTTTCATCGAAGCCATCGAGTTATGCATAGAGGAGGATGTAGCCGAGGGACTTTTTAGAGCTACCGCGAGCGCTTCTGGAGATGGTGCTGGTACCTCTCAGGCTGGTCCCACTTCACGCTCATCTCGCTACTTACCTCTCGAGACCACACCCCGAGGACCAGACTGGAGTTTAGAGTCGATGTTGTTCCTTTCGAGTCGGTCCTCAGTTTTGTGTCTAGACTTGGCTAGGAATTTTGTTTTGTGAACACTCTTGTGCTACCTTTATTTCTTTGGTTTGTAAGCCATAAGGCACCACTACTTTTGCCTTCTTGACTTGTTTCTGGATTCTTTTTGTATGGATGATGGTTTTGGATGTTTTATATATCATGTTTGATGCTTCGTCCACATAGTACTATTATTCAAGTTTTCTGACGTAACGAGGTCGAATATTTTGATTATCCCCGGATTTCCCCCTTATTACCGGCTCTGGCACGAGGACCATGTCCCGTGCATGTATGTCTTGGATATGTTTTTTCTTTATACAGGGATTCGGGACGCTTTCCCTCACGACCGTTACGGGACTTGAACACGCTGTTCTGCCGGGCTACTAAGCTAAGTCTCTATTTCCTTTTCGTTCACACACCGAGGACGGTGTTTCACTAAAGTGGGGGGTGGGATGACTTAACTTATTCGCATGTTTTCATAGTTTACAATGCCGTTATGTGATGAGCTTAGTTTTTACTCGGTTTCGAGTTGATTTCTAGGCACTTTCAAATCTCCCTAGGGTTTTAACACCGCGATATATGCATGTTTTTCACGGTTGAGTTAGTAAACGGTTGGTAGCCTTGTGAATGTCTTACAGTGAGTCCACATTTTCACGATACGGAACACTTTTAATATACGTTTGACGACGTTTGTACTCAGTACGATTGCTTTACACACTGTACCCTCTAGTTTGAGGCGAAATAGAAAGGTTTCACCTTGGTAGGTTCGGGATGACGGGAAAGGCGTTTCTTTGAAGCGACCAGAGCCAAAAGCCAACATCCCTACATTATCCCTCTAAACCCTCCTAAGCCTTGATAGGAACGGTCTGACCACCGTCCGAATTTGAGCCGTTTTTGGTTACATAGTCCATAATTCCTAGCCCTGAGCCGATATTCTGGTCACATTCCTTTTTGACTACCCTACGAGTGGACTTAGTTTTTTCCTTTAGACACACTTGCCAAGGCAAGTGTGGGGTGGGAGAGAGTATGTAAAATGGTATGAGGAGGGAGTTTTGAGCTAACATCTAGAAGGGGAGGAGCTCGGGAAATCTTTATAAGGCCTTCGGTTCAAGGAAAGTGAAGAATGAAAAAAAAAAAAAAAAAAAAAAAAAAAAAAAAAAAAAAAGATTGAATAAGAATTTGAACCGAAGAAAGCCGGAAAAAGGGAAGTGCTTACTAGCCTAGTATGATGTTGAGGTTGGACTATGAGTTTAAATGAAATTTGAAAGAGTTTGGTGGTGTTTATATGTTCGAGATTGTGGGAGTACACAAGCTGATTAGGTTCACTCGTACTTTCTTTTCTCCAGTCCCAAATTTTCCTTCGATAACCCCCGTCCGAGCCTAACGTTATAACCTTTCAAGTCCTACCTAACCGGATCTTTGGCCCTGGTGAACCTCGATTAGTGGAGACTCTAGGAAGGGCAGGATTGTGTGCAGTCATTCATCCGGTATTCCAAGCCGGTAACCGTATTGAGTATAAGTCGTCGTCATTCAATCACACACTCACTCCGTTTCGTGACATTGTGGAGTCCAGGTGCTACATTCACTTGTCTAACTCTCTTTTACTTTGATATTTTGAAATGCATGCATGTACCGTAAAGTTGATTCCTTGGCATTGTTTGATCACCTGATTTACTCAAGGGCGAGTAAAGGCTAAGTGTGGGGTGGTGATGGGAACCAACTTTACTATACATTTCTGTACAGTTTAACCCACGGTTATCATATTTCTAGCATGGTTCGGGTGAATGTAGACCCTATATTGAGTGTTAATGAGGTTTTCTTTGCACGGCGAGTAACTGTCGGTTTTTCCGTAAACTCGGCCTACTTTTAGCACTTTTCACTCATTTCCCGAGTACCCGTAGTTTGCGGGGTTATGCGGTTGCCTGTTGTTTCCTTATTTATGCAGGATTTGGGTGAGTTGGGAGCCCGGAAGGCAATAATTTATGAGACTAGACATGTCCGAGGCGAGAGACAAAGGCTGAGTATGAAGAAAGTGAAGTTTTGGAAGTCAAGGAACATATCTGTACGGACGAACCAATATCCGTACGGACAACCCTCAGCCTGAATCAAGATTTTAAACAGAGAATTAGCCGTACGGATAGGTCTTTTATCCGTACGGACAGAAGGATGCAGTAGAGATCCATCCGGACGGATGGAAATATATTCATACGGACAGACGCTGGGAATACAAAACAGAAGGTTTAATCTGAGATATATCCGTACGGACAATCCCCCAGCCGTACGGACAACCTGGAAAAGCAAGAACCATCCGTACGGATAGCCTGTTATCCGTACGGATGAGATGAATTTTGCCCTAGCCTATAAAAGGGCAGCTCAAACGTTTTATTTAGCAGATTTTTACGAACCTAGATAGTTTTAGCCTCTTTTGGGCGATTTCCTTCGTCCGGAAGCGTAGAATTACGTGCCTTATATCGTTGTTCTCGTCTTTTGATCCTCTATTACACTAAATACATTACAACATCAGTCTTTTACGTCTCGATTGTCAAGATTCGATTTTTTGTGAGCACACTTTGGTATTTCATCAATCTTCAATAAAGTGGGTATGATTTCTTGTTCTTTTATCTTTTATATCATGAATTCCTTTATCAATTATTGTTTCAATCCGATAATGAATAGCTAAATCATTTGTACGGCCGAATTATGTGAAAGCGGATGAAACACCTTTAGGGAGATGAACCGGGAGGTAGTGTAGCACGTAATGAAACATTCTAATCGATAATTCGTATCACGAAACATGTTTTAAATCGTAATCAATGCTAGCTTGATCACCTAGTCATTCATCATCACACACACCTAGCTTATAAATGTATGTTGTGGTTAAGTGTGGGAACCGGGGTTTCGGGACCGTAGACGTTTTGGCTTAAAAGGTAGTTTGACACCTACCCGTGCACCAGATTGACACTCTAGTCATTAAGTCCATTCCAATACAGGGTTTTTATCGTTTAGACAAGAAAGGTAGAGCACACTCCCGGGGTAGTTTGTCTGAGGGTAGAGAAATCCGCTGGATCGTAGTTCGGATGTACCTCTTTTAATCGTAAAAGAAACCGATTAGTATAATTTTAAATTTACGCATTAGTATAAACTTTTTACCAACTTGGTTGACCTGAACTGAGTGCTAAGTCAGCTATGGTACTCAAAGCCAGTCTCTGTGGGTTCGACCTCGGACTCCTCAAGCACTACCTACAATCGATCCGGTCCACTGCCGGTTAGAAAGTAGATTTTGCTAAGGTTTCGAGTTTTTACTTGATTAACCGGGTTGCAAAAATCCTCTTATCAGTACAAATGTACCAACATTAATCCCCAGGACATGACCTGGTGGTAAAGGGCTGGGGTGTTATAAAGGCAGTTGGACCGGGAGCTGGAGTGTGGAGGTTCGAATCCCGTAAAGGGACGACTTCTTTCAATATCTTAGTATAATGGCAGCCCATGACTCTGAGCCACTAAGTTACCCGATTAACATCTCCACTCATTCTGTGGGACAGGGGAGTGGGGCCCTTTCGATTAGGGTTTAACCCTTTTTTTACAAATGTACCAACAATTTTTATTAGTGTAGATCCTCGATATACCAACGTGATTAATTTAACATCATTAAGGTTACTTCAAGAACAATTCAACGCATACTCAAGCCTAACCTTTCGCTTATAAATTTAACCATGTAGACCTGGTTTCTAAACAACATTAATCTGTCCATACTTTCTTAACATGTTTATTACCATCAGTTCACTCCATCTTGTTTCCAAATCATAATTGTAACGCCCCTAAATCCTGCGCCTAGCATTAAATTAGTCATAAATGGTCCGGTCAACTGCTTAGACCGCCTTCTTCGTTTGGTCTAAAGGGCTAACTCGAGTTGACAACACATTTATATCTCACACTTATATGGGGTGAGCAAGACTTTACTTTACCGATATGGGATTTTACATTCCCCCTCCCCCCTCCCTTATAAGGGACCGGAGTCCTCGTCAGGACGGCAAAGATTTGCCTCAGTTCGTCCCTACCCTAGGATTCTAGAGATGACCCATACCGCCTCTCAGAATGTGGCACTTAGTTCCGTATGGCAGTCAGCTCTGATACCATTCTCTAACGCTCCCAGACCCCGGGTCTCATTGTTGGGAAAACAAACAACCGCAATACCACTCGTATCACAAATACCCACAGAGTCTTCCACTTTACATGCAACGGAATTAAACGAGGCAACCCCAACGAAATCAAATCACAAATAAAGTGAAACAAAACACAAAGAAAATCAACATCATAATTTTAACGTGGAAAACCCCTCGCAATGTGAGAGAGTAAAAACCACGAGGCCGAGTCCCACAAAACTCCACTAATCAGCAAAAGATGATACAAAAGTGTTTCAAACACATCAACCAACTCAACTACACCAAAGCATCAACTAAGAATGCAAAATACAAGAGTTGTTGAAAAATATCACCGAAAACGCAGCAGAAACGCAGCAGTCAAGTCGTCGGAAGATTTCCGGAAATTGAACTGTTGAACGTAAATTCCACCGTTCGGATTGAAGAAGAATGAGAGACGAACAATCACTCAAAATTTCATGCCGATCGGAGTCCATTTCGATGCCCGATCGTCGCCATAAAGTTGTTGCTGCAACACAGAAAATTGCTGTGAATTTCTTCTCTTTTTGTTGTAAAAGATTGTGAAGATTAGGGAAAAATTAACTTAATTTGTTCCCTTAAATACTAGTTGACATATTATTATTTTTCCAATTATTTAGTGGGCTTGGGCTCCACAAAAGAGTGATCCACCCAACAAATCTCCCCCTCACGACATTGTGGAGGAATTCATCATTCCCATAATAGAACGACATATCTCAAGCTTCTCCCGTGTCAACGCTTTTGTCAACATATCCGCACCATTGTCATCCGTGTGCACTTTTTCAAGTGCTAGCAACTTCAACTCCAACACATCCCGAATCCAATGATAACGAACATCAATGTGCTTGGTCCTAGAATGAAAGGCTGCATTCTTACCAAGATGAATAGCACTCTGGCTATCACAAAGCAACACATACTGATCTTGCTTCAAACCAAGCTCCCAGAGAAACTTCTTCATCCACAACAACTCTTTACACGCATCGATTCTTTGCAATATACTCGGCCGATGAGTTGAAAGTGCAACACATTTTTGCAACCTCGATTGCCATGACACAGCTCCCCCTGAAAATTTAACCAAATATCCTGAAGTTGACTTGTAAGAATCAACATCTCCAGCCATATCAGAATCAGTGAAAACAACCAACACTGGTTTTTCACCACCAAAAGTAAGGCATAAATCCGTAGTACCCTTGAGATATCTCATAATCCATTTCATAGCATTCCAATGCTCTCTACCAGGATTAGAAAGAAAACGACTAACCTTTCCAACTGCATAAGCTATGTCTGGTCTAGTACATACCATGGCATACATCAAACTACCCACTGCTGAAGCATACGGGACCTTCTACATACTTTCCTTTTCATCATCGCTAGAAGGACACTGTTTGATACTCAACTTGAAATGAGATGCAAGTGGACTGGACACTGCTTTAGCATCACTCATGCTAAATCTCTGAAGCACCTTCTTTATGTACTTCTCTTGTGACAAATAAATTTTCCCGGCCTCTCTGTCACGAGTAATCTGCATCCCTAAAATATGCTTTGCATGTCCCAAGTCTTTCATGGAAAAAGACTTGCTTAACTGCTGCTTCAACCCGTCAATCCTTGAAGCATTCTTGCCAATAATCAAAATATCATCAACATAGAGTAGAAGAATGATAAAATCATCCTCTGAGAATCTGTTAATAAACACGCAATGATCTCAAGTAGTCTTCGGTAACCCCGCTCCTTCGGACGGACTCAAATTTCTTATACCCATGTCTAGGCGCTTGCTTCAACCCATAAAGACTCTTCTTCAACTTGCACACAAGATCCTCTTTTCCTTTCACCTGGAAACCCTCTGGCTGTAGATGTCTTCTTCCAAATCACCATGAAGAAAAGTTGTTTTAACATCCATCTTCTCAACCTCCAAATAAAGACTAGCTGCCAAGCCAAGAACAGTCCATATAGAAGACATTTTCACAACATGAGAGAAAATCTCACCAAAATCAATGCCCTTTCTCTGACCAAAACCTTTGACTACTAATCTTGCTTTATACCGAGGTGTAGAATTACCATCTTCGTTCTTAATTCTGAAGACCCACTTATTCTTCAAAGCTTTCTTCCCTTTAGGCAATTTCACCAACTCATATGTGTGATTGTCATGCAAAGACTCCATCTCGTCTTTCATAGCATCAAGCCATTTATCTTTATGTTCATCATCCATAGCCTCCTCAAAACATTCAGGCTCTCCAATATCTGAGATCAAAACATACTCAGTCACTGGATATCTAGTAGAAGGGTGTCTCTCTCTAGTAGATCTCCTGGGAATAACAGGTGGAGCCTCATCTGGTATTGGTTCCACAATCATATCATCGTCAATGTTCTGATCGAAATCAACTGCATCATCTGCATCATCCTGCTGATTACCCTGGTCATCCACTGCACCATGCTCCTCTATAGGTGTAGGAGAAATTATCTCCAAGTCAGCTGAACCATCACTAGCCTGAGGTGTTGAACTCTGATTTTTATCAACATCCTGCAGAGTCTCATTCTCTGCAAACACAACATATCGGCTTCTAATCACTTTCTTGTCAATAGGATCATAAAATTTGTACCAAAACTCATCTTGATCATAACCCAGAAAAATACATTGTTTAGTCTAAGCATCAAGCTTAGACCTCTCATCTTTAGGAATGTGAACATAAGCTTTACAACCAAAAACTCGTAAATAATGGTAAGATACATCTTTACCTGACCATACCTTCTGAGGAACATCATTCTGCGTAGGAACACATAGAGACATATTTAGTACAAGAACCACTGTACTCAAAGCTTCACCCCAAAAGGATTTAGGCAATCCGGCTTGTGAAAGCAAACATCTGACTCTCTCCAATAATATTCTGTTCATCCTCTCCGCCAAGCCATTCAACTGCGGAGTCTTTGGCGGAGTTCTATCATGTCTGACACCCTGCTGCTTACAGTAATAATGAAACGGACCTTTGTATTCACCTCCATTGTCAGTCCGAATACACTTCTTTCCACTTTCCTTTTCAACTGAAACTTGAAACTTCTTGAACGCGTCTAACACTTGATCTTTTGCCTTCAAAGTGTAGACCCAAAGTTTTCTTGAGTGATCGTAAATAAAAGTCACAAAATAACGAGAACCACCAAGCGTTCTTGTCTTTATAGGACCACAAACATCAGAATGAACAAGCTCAAGTACTTCTGACTTTCTTGAAGTGGATTTGATTTAAAAGAAACTGTAGATTGCTTCCATGCAAGACAATGAGCACACTTTTCCAAATGCAAACTGTTAGAACAAGACAGTAAATTTTTCTTAGATAAGACAGTCATTCCTTTCAAGCTCATATGACATAACCTCTTTAACCATAACTCGGTCTCATAAAGTGACTTCACTGCATGAGCCTCATCAACAATAACTTTGGCTTGAGTCAAGAAAAGTGTAGGTGTCTTTGTACCTCTAGCCACAACTGAAAACCCCTTTGTGAGCTTCCACTTATCACAAGAAAATGAGCTATTATAACCATCATCACACAGTCTGCCAACAGAAATCAAATTCAACCGGATCCCTGGAACATGCTTAACCTGTTCAAGAATCAGTCTGGTACCAATAGACGTCTCCAAACTAATATCTTCAACACCTGCACACTTTAAGATAGAATCCTGAGCCGTTCTCACATCACCAAAGTCACCTGGAGTGTATGATGTGAAAAACTCTCTTCTTGAAGTAGCATGGACCTAAGCACCACTATCAACAACCCAACTAGTCATATCATCAGCAAGAATAACATCATCAACCTCTTGAAACACAAGGAAATCATCAGAAGAAGCTGCATTAACTGTATCTTCCTTCTTCTCATCATCTTTCTTGTCATTGTTTTCCTTTTTCTCCCATTTTAATTTAAAGCAAAATTTCTTGATGTGTCCCTTCTTGCCACAATGATTGAATTCAAAAATTTTGTACTTGCCCTCAGATTTACTTCTACTCCGACCTCTATCTTTAGAAGCTCTACTTTGGCTTTTCCTCCGTGACTCAGTAACCAAGACATCCGACTGTGAGGAAATACCATGTGCCTTCCTCCTTGTCTCTTCTTCCATAACACTAGTCTTTGCAAGATCAATGGTCATAGCACCATCTGGGGTAGAATTAGATAGAGAACTTCGAAAATTTTCCCACGATTCCGGTAAAGATCCAAGAACCATCCATCCCTACACTTCATCATCAAACTTAATAACCATAGCTTTAAGTTGGTTCATAATACCCAAGAAAGTATTCACATGATCAGCCATAGGAGTTCCATCATGATATCTCAAATTCATCAATTTATACATCAAAAGCATCTTATTGTTTCCAGTTTTCCGGGCATACAAGTCTTCAAGCTTTTTCCACAAAGACCTAGCATGTTTCTCCTCACTAATGTGATTTAAAACATTATCATCAACCCATTGTCTAATATAACCACAAACTTGTCTATGCAACAAGCTTCACTCTTCATCTGTTTTATGTTCAGGTTTTTCAGCACTGAAAACCGGCAAGAAATAATTTTTCACATACAAAAGATCCTCCATTTTATTTTTCCAAATGGCATAGTTAGACCCATTCAAAGTGATCATTCTATTCAAAACACTTTCAATACCAAATCAACTAATTGGGGCTCCGATACCACTTGTTGGGAAAACAAACAACCGCAATACCACACATATCACAAATACCCACAAAGTCTTCCCCATTACATGCAACAGAACTAAACGAGGCAGTCCCAACGAAATCAAATCACAAATAAAGCGAAACAAAACACAAAGAAAATCAACACCACAATTTTAACGTGGAAACCCTCTGTCAATGTGAGAGAGTAAAAACCACAAGGCCGAGGCCCACAAAACTCCACTAATCAGCAAAAGATGATACAAAAGTGTTTCAAACACATCAACCAACTCAACTACACCAAAGCATCAACTAAGAATGCAAAATACAAGAGTTGTTGAAAAATATCATCGAAAACGCAGCAGTCAGGTTGTCGGAATATTTCCGGAAATTAAACCGTTGAAACGTAAATTCCACCGTTCAGATTGAAGAAGAATGAGAGACGAACAAGCCCTCAAAATTACGTGCCGATCGGAGTCCGTTTCGATGCCCGATCGTCTCCGTAAAGTTGTTGCTGCAACACAGAAAATTGCTGCGAATTTCTCCTCTTTTTGTTGTAAAAGATTGTGAAGATTAGGGAAAAATTACCTTAATTTATTCCCTTAAATACTACTAAAGGGGTGATCCACCCAACAAATAGCGTTAAATTAGTCATAAATGATCCGATCAACTACTTAGACCGCCGTCCTCGCCTGGTCTAAAAAGGCTAACCCGAGTTGACAAGACATTTATGTCTCACACTTATATGAGGTGAGCAGGACTTTAGTTTACCGATATGGGATTTTACGATAATATCTCCAACTCAACTAAAATGTGAAAAGTTTTTTTATTTGACACATTAACATGCAAATTCGAAGTTTCTAAAAACATTCAATGTCTACTTAAAAATGAACATGATAAATATTCTGTAAAGCGTCATCTTAATATTTCTGAATATTTACGATAAAATGCCAAAGAAATTCCCATTTGTTTAGCAAGTTTTTACCACAAAACTATAATTTATTAATTTTATAAATTCGTATAAGTTCTGGAAAATTTCTAAAAATTGTCTTTTGGTACAATTACTATTGGAAAACTCACGGAAGAATTTCTACAGGTTTCAAGATCACCGTTGTTGAGGCTTGACATGCCACTGCGACGGTGAAGCCGAAATTCCTCAAAAATTCTACCATTTTTGTTCCATATCCCAGATTTTATAAAAAAATCTACAATTTCTTTGTCTAACTCGTAAATTATCGAAATGTGAAAATGTAAGATATAGGTTTCTACCTTGATACATGGAATAAAATGCTTTCATGAAACTTTTCCTTACCTTTGTTTCACTACAACAAATTAGGTTTTTAGAGACCGAACCTTTAGGGACGACATTTGTCGTCCCAAAATATAGATTATTAGGGACGACATGCCGTCCCTAAAGATCGGTCAACGTTCGATTAATTAAATATGAGAAACTTAAATCTTTCGGGACGATTCCTTATCTTTTGGGACGACAATGTCGTCCCTAATAATTATTAAATTTCCCGCCCTTCCACGTGGATTCCAGAGTGGCAAATTTTACCCGGGAAACTCTTTAGGGACGACAAAGTCGTCCCTGTTTTAATTTTTTTCCCACCCAAAATTTAATGAAATAATTCGAATTTTTATTTATTTAATAGGGACGACATATGTCATCCCTAAAAATGAAATTTTTATTAAAAAGTATTTTTTTAAAAAAAAATTATATTTAATATTTTAAATTCACTACTCATTAATCAATATCGAATTTGAAATCAACATTCGACTTATAAGTACTTGAGAATGAGTTTTAATTTATTACTTATTAATCAATTTCGATGTTGAATTCAACATTTGACTTAAAAAGTAACGAGCATCGGGTTTGAAAATCACTACTCGTTAATGAATCTCGAGTTTGAAATCAACATTTGACTTATAAGTAACGAGTCTCGAGTTTGACTTATAATAACGAGCCTAAAGGTTTTGAAAATCGGTAATCATTAATCAATCTCGAGTTTGAAATCAACATTTGACATATAAGTAACGATCCTCGGGATTGAAGACCGACTCGTTAATCAATCTGAGGTTGAAATGAACAATGGACTTATAAGTAACGAGCATTGGAGTTTGAATTTACAACTTATTAATCAATATCGAGTTTGAAATCAACATTTGACTTATAAGTAACGAGCATTGAGTTTGAATTTACTACATATTAATCAATATTGAGTTTGAAATCAACATTTGACTTATTATTATCGAGTATAAGGGTTTGAAAATCAATATTGATTAATCAATCTCGAGTTTGAAATCAACATTTGACTTATAAGTATCGAGCCTAAGGGTTTTGAAATCAATATTGATTAATCAATCTCGAGTTTGAAATCAACATTTGACTAAGTAACGAGCATCAGACTTGAATTAAATATTGATCAATCAATCTCGAGTTTGAAATCAACAATTGCCTAAGTACTTGAGCATCGGGTTTTAATTCAATAATGATCAATCAATCTTGAGTTTGAAATCAATAATTTCTAAATACTTGAGTCCGGGCTTGAATTCAATAATGATCAATCAATCTCGAGATTCGAAAGCGATTAAGTGATTTCAATCCGATATCTTTACTTACAGACGTGCCTTGATAGTACTATCTACTATATAGATCGTCAGTTCGTTATTGAGCGATTGATTTGAATCTCGGGGTTCGTTAACGAGCGATTGATCTCAATCCCGAGATTCGAAAGCGATTAAGTGATTTCAAACCGATATCTTTACTTACAGACGTGCCTTGATAGTACTATCTACTATAGATCGTCAGTTCGTTATTGAGCGATTGATTTGAATCTCGGGGTTTGTTAACGAGCGATTGATCTCAATCCGAGATTGAAAGCGATTAAGTGATTTCAAACCGATATCTTTTCTTACTGAGACGTGCCTTGATAGTACTATCTACTATAGATCGTCAGTTCGTTATCGAGCGATTGATTTGAATCTCGGGGTTCGTTAACGAGCGATTGATTTGATTATCGGGGTTCGTTATCGAGCGATTGATCTCAAACCGAAATCGATTAAGTGATTTCAAACCGATATGTAATTTATATAATTATATTGATACTATAAATATTTGATACTCTAAATATATATATAATATTGAATAAATAATATTAATAATATGTTTTTAAAAATAAAAAAAAAATATAAAACTTTATTGGGGCGACATTGTCGTCCCAAAAAAACAATATGTCGTCCTAATAAGTTAATACCTAAAATAAAAAGGCAGCCCCTTCTTCTTCTTTCTTTTCTTTCTCCTTCAAAATTCGACTTTCAGAAAAATCCCGCCCCGATCTCAATCCGCCCCTCCTCCTCCGGTCACCACCCCTACCCCCACTCTTCCTCCGGTCACCACTCCTTCAACCACCCCGCCTCCTTCCTCCGGCAAGCAGCGGCCGCTCAACAACTCCTCCGGCGACTAAGCGCTAGCGCACTAATGAGTCCTCCGCCCTTTGCTCCGGCCAGCCGCCATAGCTCTGGTAAGGCTTTTTTGTCACATTAATTACATGAAATATGACTTGTTTATGTTAATGGAATTACATGAGTAACGATTGAAATGGCATCCATTTAAAGTTGTCATGTTTCATTTCAAGTTGAATGAAACAAATCTAGCTACTACTGGGCATCACAGTGTGTTGAATGTGTAATTTCGACTTTTGCCTTGACTTTACAGTGTGACTGACTTAGTAAAATGAATCCGGATCCTCGGCTTTGAACAGCCCAGCTTTGGGGACGTGGCCGGATCTCCGCCGTCCGTTCGCGAACTGGAGAGAGAGAGCAACACAATTGGGTGGCCGTTGTTCGGCCACGTGAGCAAAAGCAGGGGAAAGCTGGGAAATCAAAAGCTGGTGATCCGCTCACTAGTAAAATGGAGTGTGAAATACATTGTTGAAGTGTGGGTGAGTAAGTAGTTAATTTTGTGAATTGCTCGTGAAATATGAAAATGAAGAGGGGTTGAGTGTTCTACTGCAATAGGAAGGCTGTTTTTTGTTTAAATGTCTTGGTGCAACACTTTGATAGAACAATTTTTGGGAGCTTTAAAAAATTAATAGTTGTTTAATTTGCAGGGTGAGGGTGGTGAAAGCTGTTGATAATTAAGTCATTGAAATATGACTTGTTTATGTTAATGGAATTTCATGAGTACTAGATAGTATTGTTACTAATCTTATATCCAATCTATATGCTTCTGTTATAATATATCGGATGCTTGTACTTGTATTTTTGTGAAGAAACATTGAATTTTTTATCTGAATAGGATGTAACATTAAATGAGCAGTGTGTAGTCTTGTGGCATTGCTGTATGGTTTGTGTGATCCTTATTTGTTGTAAGAACAAGGTTACATTCCACAATTTCTTGAATACTGGGTTAATAATATTTCCACAATTTCTTGAATCATCATTTAATTGTCTAATTTTATGTTTTAATTATTAGATTGAAGAAAGTAGTAAGCAATTCTGTTTGAAAATGTTCCATGTTGATATTGATATTGATATTGATGTTGCTATATTGACTTGTTCTTTAACAAACACCTCCCACGAGTTTGAAAAATCCACTTAAAACGTGAAATAACCATAAATGTAGTGCTCTTATGGTACTCGGTGTGCGGCTATACTTACCTAACTTATTTTTTTGGCAGGTCCACTTAATTTGCTGCACTTTTTTACAGTTTCCGAAGAAGGTGTTGTAGTTACTCGGCTTAGCAAACAAAGAAATTGCTTGAGGTCAGTGTAGTTAGAGGTGCTCTTGCAAATCTCAATAGTTAGGGGATCTATTGCAAACCCCGTGAGTTACTGAGATCTCTGAGAAAATCTCGCTTTCCTTGCACATGTAGAATCTATGCAATACTTTGCCTTATAGTTGATAGCTTGTATTTAAATTGTCTATTAACACTTAACACGTATGAAACTAGACATGACCTTGTGCCTAAAAATGAGATACTAACTTTTCTTGTGCCTTAATGAAATGGTTTACAACTTTGTGTTGAAAATTAAGGTTAATGTGTTGATGATTTTAGTGTAGAAATCGGAGTTTAGGCTAGTTATTTGATTTGGGATTGAAATGGTTTACAAGTATGTGCTTATTGATAAGCATAACATACAAAAGGTCCTCAAAGGGTGCTGTTCCTACCCAAATGGAAAAATGGTACTGGGTGGTCTTTGTGATCAAAGACCATCGATTAGTTATTATGAGCGTTGACCTTTTGACCCTGTGTTTCATAGTGCGTTGATAAACCTTGTGCATGGTGCAATTTTTTAGATGGACAAGTCATGGCTATATATCGATAGAGTAAAACCTGAGTTTGCAAAAGGGTTGACAGCCTTCAAAGAATATGCACGACAATTCCTAACGGTGAAGGTGCATGCACGTTGTCCATGCGCAAAGTGTTGTAATACCACGGAAAACTATCATCCGCTTTAGGAAAGGCAATAAGATGTCATATTAGACCTTATTTTCCAACTTGGCGGGATGTTGATAAACAATCGAAGAATTTACTCTTGAGGAGATGAGGTGCGTATTTTTATAATTAACACTTCCAAGTTGTAAATATATATATATATATATATATATATATATATATATATATATATATATATATATATATATATATATATATTGTTTTTCAGCACATTTTGATAATATTGAACCTGAACATCGGCACGCCGTGCTTGAGAGCGCCGGCGTTTTGTACAAAAGATGGAAAGGAAGGTTAAGCACTTATGTAAAAAAATGGGAACAAGATCATTGGGACAATGAAGTGCCTTGCCCACGACATCGAGATGTCCTATTGGATGAGGATTGGGACAAGTATTTAGATTATTTCTATACACCTGAGTTTTAGGTAAATCAATAATTGATAGGTCTATATAAATTATCTATCTTGTGTATATGACTTTTGTTCTTCCTTTTAAACAGGAGAAATCAGAATTGTATACCCAAAATGCTCGTGGAAACAAGAAAGGCACACACGGGCGAAAGACTATCGACCAACGCCGTTATCAAGGCATACAAGATGTAAGTAACGTAAACACACGAAAACAAAAAATACTTTGATAACTAATAACATTTATATCTTTATATTTTTTATATTTTAATTTTAATAACTAATAATATGTATTCTTATTTGAAAGAATGATACGGTTATCGGCGAGAATGTCATTGAGCGTGATCCCATAGATCTATGGGCGGAAGTGCGTCGACATGCGGATGGGACATGGGTTGATGCTCAAGCCGAAGATGACCATGTAAGTGATCGATATTTTTTTCTATATATATATACATACATACACAAGCTATACATATAAGTGATATTTTTTTTCTATATATATATATATATATATATATATATATATATATATACATATAGCTTTTGACATACTTTTATTATTTGTGGTATAAATGTAGAGAATGTTGGAGTATTATCGCTCCATCATCGCTCCAGGACCCCGAAGAAAGCTGACTCAAGAAGAAGAAGATATGATTTTTAGTAGTGCGTTGGGAGAGAGGCGCGACTACTATATTGGACGCGGGCCTCGGATGGCCATTTCACGAGCATCAGGATCGTCCATACCATCCTCATCCAGCTGTGCCACTTCATCATACCGTGATGCTGAAGTAGATGGACTGAAGAAGAAGTTGGCAAAGTTGGAAAAAGCCAAAATGAAACAAAAGACTATGCTAGACTTCTTTTTCGCCCACTACAACAAAACAAATAATACAACGTTTGGCATAGATGATGATGATGATGATGATGATGGTGATGAGGATAGTGATGAGGATCAGGGCGATGGTACACACTACTAGAATTTTCTGTTTTTCCGACGGGAATTTCCGACGAAATATGGTCGTAGGAAAATTCCGACCAATTTCCGACGGTTTTGCGACGACTAAAATAATTAAGAAAGGAAAAAAATAGTTCCGACCAATTTCCGACGGATTTCAATTGTCACAAAGTCTCCGTCGGTATTTGGTCGGAAACCTAGCGCGCGAAAGTCTCCCGCCTACTTTTAAAGGCGCGAAATTCTCCCGCTAGGTGTTTCCTACAATTTCCGACGAACATGTGTTTCCTACCAATTTCCGACGAACATAAGGTTTTCCTACCAATTTTTCGACGAAAATAAGTCTTTCCTACCAATTTCCGACTAAAAATAAGATTTGCCGACCAATTTCCGACGGATTTCAATTGTCACAAAGTCTCCGTCGGTATTTGGTCGGAAACCTAGCGCGCGAAAGTCTCCCGCCTACTGTTTAAGGGCGTTTCCTACGAATGTCCGACGAACATGTGTTTCTACCAATTTCCGACGAACATAACGTTTTCCTACCAATTTCCGACGAAAATAAGTCTTTCCTACCAATTTCCGACTAAAAATAAGATTTTTCTACCAATTTCCGACGAACATAAGTCTTTCCTACCAATTTCCGAGCGAACATAAGTCTTTTCAGAAAATAACATGTTATGTACATAAATTTTTATAAAATTTTGTTCCTTTAAAGGAATTTAATTTTTTTTAATATAAAACTTTGATTTAATATATAATATTCAGTTTATTATAAAATTCTAATATACATATTCTAATAAACATTGCGTTAAAATATAAAATTCATTATTTTTATAAAATTCCTTTATCGAACGATAATACATGTGATTTTGATAATACTCTTTACTATAGATTGTCTAGTGAGATCCGACATCGTTATCGAGTGAGATCCGACATCGTTATCGATCATTGAGATAGTACTATCTACTATGGCTTGATCGATCGTTATCGGCGAATGAGTTAACGATGCGTGGTTCGTTATCGGCGATCGATTTGAATCTAAGGATTCGTTATCGGCGAATTAGTTACATCGTTATCGATCATTGTGATAGTACTATCAACTATGTCTCGATTGATCGTTATCGGCGAAGGAGTTAAGAGTTGGGGATCGTTAGTAAGAGATCGATTTGAATCTAAAGGGTTCGTTATCGAATGAATGAGTTAAATCGTTATCGATAATTGTGATATTACTATCTACTATGGCTCGATCGATCGTTATCGGCGAATGAGTTAACGATCGTGGTTCGTTATCGAGCGATCGATTTGAATCTCGGATTCGTTATCGAGCGATTGAGTTACATCGTTATCGATCGTTGTGAAAGTACTATCAACTATGTCTCGATGGATCGTTATCGGCGAAGGAGTTAAGAGTCGGGGATCGTTATTAAGAGATTGATTTGAATCTCGGGGTTCATTATCGGCGAATGAGTTAGATCATTATCGATCATTGTCTCGATCGATCGTTATCGGCGAAGGAGTTAAGAGTCGGGATCGTTATTAAGAGATCGATTTGAATCTCGGGGTTCGTTATCGGCGAATGAGTTAAATCGTTATCGATCATTGTGATAGTACTATCTACTATTGCTCGATCGATCGTTATCGAGCGAATGAGTTAACAGTCGTGGTTCGTTATCGAGCGATCAATTTGAATCTCCGGATTCGTTATCGAGCGATTGAGTCGTTATCGATCGTTGTGAAAGTACTATCAACTATGTCTCGATGGATCGTTATAGAGCGAAGGAGTTAAGAGTCCACTACAAGAAAACTTGTCTATTATAAGGGGAATTTAATAAGGGGTCAAAATCTGGTTATTAAAAGTACCCTTTAATAAGGGTTATGGAAAATGATGCAAATTTAATAAGGAACCCCTAATTCCCGTTATTCTTAATCACTTTTCCCGTTATTATAACACACCTAAAAATATTCCCCTTATTAATCGCCACATCATATTCTAATTAAAAAATAAAATGACAGCGTATATTCCTAGATCCAACTTCCAAAATTCCAAATGAATCCAAAAGCTCCCTGCTCTCAAATGGCGATGGCGATTCACCATAGTTCATTCTTCGAACTCAAGCTCTTCAATGTGTTCCTGCTGCGATTTCTCTTTCAATCTTGTTTCAATCTCTTTCCTTTGCAAAAAGCTATCTTTTCGCTGATTCTTGTTACGGTTTTCATTCACTTTGGTCCCCTAATGGGGCAAAAATCGAAGAAAAAGCCAATTCTGAGTTCAAACTTCAAAATCGAAGAAATTGGAGGTCTTAACTCAATAGTTGCTCTCCTGGTGCAAATGATGGTGAAGGCACCACCCTCTCGCCGCAAAACCTTCCGGAGAAGCTATGGTCGGGAAAAATGTCGATTTAGGTCGAATCCGAAGCGGGAAAAGCGGACTCTAGACAATGATGTCGATTTTTTTAATGCTTCGTTTTACGCTTATTCTCCGTGTATATGTATATCTGTATGTTCGGGTTTTGCCCAATTTTGTTTAAAGGTTTCGATTTTAGCTAGATGTGAGCATTACATTTGCTTTAGTTGTTGAATTATGGTTTATTTATCATTTATTTGTTGGAATTTGTTGTTTGTTTTGCTTTGAGGTGGGATTAGATTAGCTCATTCAGGTCTTACATTGCGTGATGGACTCCGTGAATCTTTGTGCAAAGCAAGGTGAGCATTTTTTTGAGAAACTTTTTGTTAAATCAGTGGAGAAGTAAAGAAACCTTTCTTCAAAACGAGAAAAGTGGATTGATTTTCAATACCTGCGCTGCTTGAACTTGTCTTGCTTTCGATTCTGTTTATTTCTCCTCTTGATGCATCAAACTTACCTTGTGGAGATGAAGCTTTGCATCCTTGTGTTTCATTGCCATTTTAGGGTGTCAACTGGTTTAATGTTGGATGATTTATGTGACCTTTTAAAGAACCCACCTAAATTTATTCTTTGTGGCGGACATAATTTTAGGCAAATGGATTGTCCATTAGTCTTTGAGTTTTACGCCTTTTTGTCCACGGCATCGGTGGCGACTCAAAGCTTAAGCTAGTGTATCTTTAACTGTTCTCTAGTTAATTGAAGGACTCTCAATCTCCTCCATTTGCATTACCACTGTTTATATAGGTATAATTAATTGAGTAGTAAAGCGTATCTCATGTCTGGGCTGTTAGAATCTTGCACTTACTTGAGCTATTATTTCCATGTCTATTCTTGGCATGTTTAATCAGAGAAAATTTAGTAAGGATCTATCAAGAGAATCCAAAAGCAGTGAGTTACATTTACGGAGTAACTCAAAGACCATGTACAATGAAAATCATATTTGTATGTAGTTTAACAACCTGTGTGAAGCTACCTTATGTATTTCAAAGAGAATCACATGTGCTATGTTGTTTATTGGGTATTTTACTTTTGCGATAGCAGATTAAAGATGTATATGACCATAGTGGATCATAATATGTTGTTGTCTGGTGAGTTTGGTATAAGTAGGATCTTTTGATGACGGTTACTTTTACGATATTTTAGTATTGAATAAACACTTATTGCTTTTAAAAATGAGAGACAAAGGCTGGTTTTGGACTTTGGACTTGGTTTCCATGTAAAAGCACTAGGGTATGCATAAATTTTTTTTTTATGAAGAGTTGGGTTGCTTATCCTATGCATAATTTTTTTTTATCTTATGATGTTCTATAATTAGTTGTATTAGCAGTTATTTGTTAAGGAAAATCAAAATGGAGTGATGTTACTCAAAGGAAAAGGCTATAGTGGTCGCTCCCCTGTTTTGCAGAAGATTATTCTAGCTTAATCTACCTTTAATTGGAATGTTCCCTAGCTTACTAGTTTGATTCCTATAACCTGCTTTACATTCATTATATAATGAGTTGGAATGCATCAAATATGCTTTTGCTTTGATTGCTTTCTATATATGTTTTTGTTTGAATACTAGACAAGGCGACAACTCGCTTTTGTTTTCTTTTGAATCGGTGATGGAAGTTAGAATGTTTTGTCATTGCGTGCTAATATTTTCAAATCATTTTTAATCGGATCATAATATGCTCTTGGTTCATTACTTGGTGGATCTACAATTCCACTTTTGACTTTTCTTTTAGCTTTTCCTTATAGGGAGAAGTGTGCAAAATGCGTGGTTGATGTGTTTAACAAAAGGTAACTTTGACTTGCTTTCATGAAAGCATTGTTGTTCTTTGTAATAAGAGTTCTCAATCCATTGGGTAAGTTTTGGGACTATTTACGGTAACTAGTCAAGATGCACGATCCATATTCCTTGTCGTAGCTAGCTAGCAGAAGTTTCTGACTATGTTTCACTAGCTAGTTTCAGTGATACATGTCTATGATAAATTTTCTGTTTCTCCGTTTCTATTCTGGATCGCCAAAAAATTATTTCTCTAGGCAATTGACTTATCTATTTAAGAACCATTCCCTAACCATGTTCGCATAGATTTTATGGTTAATCTCCGAGTACTATTTCATCCTTCTTCCCTCAATCCTTGAACTATGCAGGGTGGGCTTACCATTCTTCAATTCATATATCTACTAGTTGAAACCATGGATAGGCATTTTGGCAGTGTGGTAAGCTTTTAATTTAAATGATTATTCTTTTTTGGTTAATAGCTCAACAATTGCGATTAATGTATTACCTTTATTAGTCTTCTTTTCTTCCACATTTGCTTTCGTTTTATGTTATGTCATTCTCACTACTTTGCATGTCTTTTATGGTATAGTATATTGTGAAACACCTTTTCTAAATCCTCACAGGAGCTTTTCAGAGAGAGAATGCGAGCGTATTTGAATATTTTGGCAAGAAAGATCCAATTCGGATGAGTTGTTACGTGAAGCCGATGGTGTGTTTCGGAATGTGTGGCGGTGTAAAGAATGGGCGTATTAAAGGCTTGGGTAATTTATCTTCGAATACACGAGTGGATCAGTTTCTCATACGATGCCAAATGAGGTTTTGACGCAGCAGGTATCACGACTTTCGAGAAGAAAATTCTAGGTTGCGTGAAGACCTTTCTTTGTGACGTGAAAGTTTGGCCGAGAGAGAGAGAGCAACGGTACGCACAACTGCAATGCGGCGGAGATAGCAAGGATTGCGCAGCTAGTCCAAGGATTCCTCCATACTCGTAGGTAGTGCTTGATAGTGAGGATTATGGATTGTTCATATTTTGCTATGTATTGTGTTGTCTCTTTATTTTGTTTTGGGAATCCTAAGTGGAACAATATACGCTTTTGTAACTTAATAATTAGCTATATGGAGCCTTTGTTGACTTGGTTTGGTTGATGCATTAGTTAAATATTGTGTTAGTTTTTCATAAATTGTGATTTATTTGGGACAGTGGAATGAGAATTTACGAATAAATCAAAATAAAAAAATATAATTTTTCCGACGGAGAGTAGTGAATTAAATTGTCGGACATGTTATGAAAATTACCGACAAAAGTCGTCCGAATTTAGTCGGAATAATTAAGCAAATTTTAAATCGGAATAAATGGTCGAAGTTCGTTGGAATCATTTCGTAAGAACTTCGTCGCTAATTTTGTCGGAACCATTCGTAGCAAATTTTGTCGCTAAGCTCGTCGGAAATTTCGTCGGAAACATTCGTCGGAAATTTCGTCGGAAATTGCGTCGGAACTTTCGTCGGAAACATGCGTCGGAACTTTCGTCGCTATAGTCGTCGGAAATTTCGTCGCAACGCAGCGTTTCAACGGGCTTTTTCCAACACCCCATATTTCGTCGGAAATTGGTCGGAAACATGTGTTTCGACGAAATACCGATTTAAATTTCGCGTAGAAATCCCGGAAATTCTAGTAGTGACACACGATGGATCACAAACATAACTTATAACTTTGTTTTAAATATTTTGTTGGTTAACCGTACGTTACGATGGAATTTACGATTTTCATATTATTATTATGTTTATTCATCCCCTAGCTAGTAGTTTTGGTTCATTTGGATGATTTTTGATTCATGTTAATGCTGCGTTTTGTTTTTCCGGCTAAAAAATAAAAAATAAAAATAAAAAATAAAAAGGGACGACATTTGTCGTCCCTAAATCCCCAGAAAATTATTGCCGATCATTAGGGACGACATTTGTCGTCCCTAATATTATTATTATTTTTTTAATATTCCATTTTCGGAAATTAGATTAAATTTATCGTAAATTTTTTAGAGACGACAATGTCGTCCCTAATAAAAATTAAATTATTTAATTTGTTTTTTGTGAAATAATATAAATTAATTTCGGCATTTAATATTAGGGACGACATGTCGTCCCAAAAAATAAACGACACGTCAGCGTTGAATAAAAAATTTGCCACGTCAGCAATGGATCTTTAGGGGCGACATGTCGTCCCAAAAAAAAAGCCTCCTATTTTTCGAGACGAACCTTTAGGGACGATACATTAGGGACGACATGTCGTCCCTAAAAAGAAAAGCGGGACGACAAGTGTTTATTAGGGACGACATTTTGTCGTCCCAAAAAAGCGTAATTGTAGTAGTGTTTCTCTCATTTTTCTGCATAATCCCTACTCTAGTGGTCTCTACACAACCTTTTTATGTGTAATGGACTTAGACGGTTAGATTAATCGCTTAAATACGTACTTGACTTGTCTAAAAACTAAAACAATGTAAATCCTTGGTGAGGCACGTTTTTGTAATGCAGCATGAAACTATTACACATCCACACACTTTCTAGATATTGTGCCGGACTCGGATAATATTCCACACGTTTTAGATACTCGTGCCGTATAAGGTACTGAATGTGTCGTGGTGTAGTCTTCACCTTGTGAAGTGTCCTTAGATTTTTGTGTAACAAATGTCTTATTTAATTGAGTCGACTAGTAAGACTAGTAGAGTGTAATGTAATTCAAAGTATATTGTATTTCATTGATTCAACTAAACGGGGATAGTACAAATATATAGGCCTCGGTAACTTAGCGTCCAAGTATATAATAAATAAATCTAAATAATATAAAATATAAGATAAATATGGAAACTATTCCAGAGTATCCTCAACACGCCCCCGCAATCCCGTAGAAAAATGCTGAACACGGAGATTGGACTTCAAACTGACAAAATGAGGCTGAGCCAACGGTTTGGTGAGGATATCGTCTTACTAATCCTCTGAGGAGATACAAGAGATGCGAGCAGCAACTAATTGGCGAACATGGTGGAAGTCGATCTCTATGTGGTTCGTGCAGGCATGAAACACTGGATTGTGAGCAATGTAGGTGGCGCCAAAATTATCACACCAAAGAGTATGCGGGGAAGACAACAGAACTTGCATCTCACGAAGAAGACTGCAAAGCTACTGGAGTTTGGCGGCAGTGTTAGAAAGAGTCTTATACTTGGCCTCAATGCTACTCTCTGAAAACATCAAGTGCTGCTTACTACGCCGACTAATGAGATTATCACCAAGAAAGACGCAATATTCCCTAACAGAACAACGATATCAGTGTCAGCGGCTCAATCACAGTCAAAATAATCACAGAGTGAAATAGGAGACCGGCAAGAAAAGAAGAGACCATCGGAGATAGTGTGTTTAAGATACCGAAGAATATGTTTAACTGCGACCAGTTAGCTTTGGTAGGCGAATGCAATATCAAGCCGGGTGAAACTGAGATATTTTAGACCTCCAACAGTAGTGCAGTAAAGGGAGGGATCGGCGCATGGAGGGCCGTCGTCAAGTGTAAGTCGGGCAGAGGCCGACATAGGTGTCTGACAAGGCTTGGACTTCCCTAGAGTGGCACACAACAGAAGCTAAAATATATAATTGCGCTGAGTGAGGTTTAGCCCATTGGAGGTAGGAAGCACCTCAATTCCAAGAAAATAGGACAGAGAACCAAGGTCCTGAACCGGAAAGTGCCAACCAAGATAAGAGACAACCTGCTCAACAATAGAAGACGAAGAGCTAGTAATAATAATATCATCCACATAAATTAGAATACAAATGCGATCACCATCTCGAGAATAAATATATAAGGAGGTGTCGGTTTTGGATCCAAAAAAGCCAAACTGACATTGGTGAAGCGAGAGAACCAGGCACGTGGAGCATGACAAAGACCATAAAGGCTGCGGCGAAGACGGAAAACATAGTCAAGATAATCAGGGTGAACAAATCCCTGTGGCTGCTGCATATAAACGGGCTTAGATAAATGCCCATAGTGGAAGGCATTATGAATATCCACCTGGCAAAGAGACCAACCCTACGAAACAACAAAAGACAACAAAAGACAAATAGTGACTGGTTTAACTACCAGACTAAATGTATCAGTGAAATCAACCCTTTCAGCCTGATGAAAACCCTTGGCCACAAGGTGAACCTTGTGACGCTCGAAACGGCCATCTGCATGATGCTTAATGCGATAAACCCATTTAATTATTTCCAACAATATTCAATGAGGATGTGGAGGCACAAGATCCCAGGTATGGTTGTTCAACAACGCATCAATTTCCTCTCTCATAGCATTACATCAATTCGGGTGTTTGGAGGCTTCGGTATAAGAAGTAAGGTCCAAGGAGTCGGTAGAAGCAAGAAAGGCTTTAGGAAGTGGATAACGGATAAAGTCAGGCCGATAGATAGGTTTGAGAGAATTGTATTTGCTTTGAGTAATCATGATATGAGTGGGGTATGAGTAGGAGCAGGTTGGTCAGGAGATGAGGCTGGAGAGGCCGAGGCTGAAGTGTACGCATGAGAGGTGGGTGGCGAATGCTCGGAAGGGGAAGCCGCAGGGGGTGGGGCTGGGTTGGAAGGGGCCGGCATGGGAGGTGGATTTCATAGAGGTGCTGGAAGAAAGACATGAAGCGGTACATTGAGATTATCAAGTGCGGGTTTAGAGGAGAATGCGTATAGGGGGAGATGGATTCATCGAAAACAACATGGTGAGCAATATAGGTACGGCTAGAGGCAAGGTCGAGACATTTATAACCATATTGGGAAGGACTATAGCCGAGAAAGATGCAGGTTTTGGAGCGGAAGTCGGTCATGTGGTGGTTTTAAGGACGGAGATAAGGCCAGCACACACACCCAAAGACCCGAAAGACAATTTTGAAATTGTTTTATTTAATGAATGAATTGACATTATTATTCATATTTATTATTCTCATATTCACCGATGTGACAATAGTATTTACACTACATAAAACCCTAAAGTATATCGTTTATGTAATCACTTACTCAGTGTATGGGATATACACGGGAGGATTGAGTTAGTGAAGATGTACTTAAAATACAATTAGCCCGTAGTGAAGTTAATCGAGAGTATCGGGTCTCTCCTTTAACGTGCTATTAATGCGCCCAGAACACAATAGGTGTGATTGTCTTATCTGGACTTTCGGTTAAGAGAACCTAATGAGGCATTTAGAGTTCACGATATAATTCCGTAATCGAGAAGTCTTATCGAATCAATCGATGATCATATTTATGGATATATCTTAATCCCGAGGTGATCACGATCCAACCGCTTGAATCGATTATGAGGTTTGACTTGACGGTTAAGGATTACACCGAGTCTGTGATCGAATTACCACATCTTGGCATTGTATCTTTGGATTGAGTGAGTAGTACGTGTTATCACGATACGGAATCCATTCCTTCCATTTATGGAAGTAGATAAACGATTCCCTTATTTGTTAATCCTAGAAAGCGATCGATCGTATGAGTTCATATTACAGCGATTAGCTACCCGGTGAGTTGTATGAATTAATTGATCACTAGGGGTTAATGGTAAATAAGGATAAGAGGTTCTAAAAAGGGTTAACGGTAACTTCCCGATTTAGAATGAAGCAATCTATGGAGGATTAATCCATATGTAATGATTATATCAATGGACGCTTATTATCAATCTCGTGAGGAGATAAATATAATCTCATAATCGGAGGAGTGCGATCACGGGATTATGGTGGCATATTCTGTGATTGATTTATCGAATATAATTATTCGATTAAGTAAGATAATTATTTATTTGATTTATCGAAGCCGCTGATTATTAGTCCATGGTCCCCGACGTGCCTCCAATATAGCATAGATATTCTCGGACGTCGAATCCTAATAATATTAATTTAGTTCTTATTGGAATTTAATTAAAACGATATGTGAATTAATTGTTTAGTGAACTATTAAATTAGTTGGGCTACATAATTAAATATGTGAAAAAGCATTTTTCATAATCTTGGCAAAAATTAGTGTTGTGGCCGAAAATTATATATTGACTAGGTCAATGCAAATTTTCGGCCAAGGGCATGTTTTTAGGAAACAAGAAATTGTTTTAAGACATGTGCACAAAATATTTATTGGATAAATATTTATGGTAAGAAATAAAAATAAATATTATTCTAGATTTGTTCTAGAATATTATGGGATTATCTTTTATTTATTTGATTTATTTATTTGCAAATAAAATCCTTGGAAGACAACAATTACTCTCCTATATAAAGAGAGTTCTCCAAGCCTAATACACTAGACAAATTTTGACTTCTACCTCTTAAAGAGGAGAAGGATAATTTTCAGCCAAGGGGAGTAAATGGGAAAATCTTAGAGGTTTTCCGGGTCTCGAGACGAGGATTTCCTTCCACCGGAAGTTGCTTGGATCACACATGCGCAAGATCGTGGTGCTCTTCACACCATCTTTCATTCTTCATATTGCGGTTCTTCTACTTGGATTTTGAGATCCAAGAGATATGTTCTGCAACCCCCCTTGTAGATGTAGATCTAGTTATTTTATTACGTGTAATTTATAGATCTAGATCCTTAAATCGCTTCCGTTGCGGATGGTATTACTAACAGACTATCCATCATAAGGATATCCACCGGCCTATCCTCAAACCTACCCACAGATGTATCAGGCTCCGTTTGCAGCACCTTACCATTATGTCCCACATGTTCATCATCAAAACAGTGGTGATATGCATGTTAATGCCAAGTTGTTTAACATTCTGAACAAGAGTCGTGCCTATCCATTTAAGGGAAATAAAGACCCTATGTAATTTGAGAGATGGATCAGGTCACAAAAAGGGTGTTCAAGAATCTGGAGTTCCCTAAGGATGAATAGGTAATGTTGGCTAAGTCACTTCTTGTTGGATCTGCCCAAGAATGGATCGAGATGATAGAGAGATGCAAAGGCGATGTGAGTGATTGAGATCATTTCCACGGACTCTACCTCCATGAGTGCTTCCCTCATGCTAAGAAATCCTAAAAGTCTAGTCAATATTTCAATTTGAAGCAAGAAAGGATGTCAGTTATGGAATATCATCAGAAGTTCGATGAGTTAGGTCACTACATGCCTCAATTGATGATGAATGAGAGACAAAAAGTAGAGTTATCCTACAATGGGTTAGATATCAAGATCTGAGAAGGGATGGGCGGCAGGAAGCCCAAGACTATGAACGACTTGATGGAAGCAACTTTTGAGATTGAGAACTTGAGGAAGAAGTCAGAAACATCAGCAGTGGGTGCTGAGAGAGTCTTTAAGGTGGTTAAGAACCACAAAGGGTGCACCACAACAACAGTTCATCAAGAGGACATCAGCCCATTCTACACCAGCAATGTCTTTCTTACCACAGTGTCCTAAGTGCGGCAAAAGTCATTAAGGAGAGTGCAGACACAGAGCATGCGTGTGTTTTTAGTGTAGGAGTACGACCACTTTGTCAAGGATTTCCCTCAAAGAAATAACACCGGTGGACATCCATCTGCAGTTAGACCGCTAGCAGAAAATATGAAGAGTGGGCAAATTATGGTGTTTGCCATAGAAGCCAATGCATGTAAGGAGGAAGAAGCAGTGATTGCAGGTATTCTTTAAATGAGTTTCTAATTTCTAAAAAGTTGTTAGTTTCTTGATACTTGAAGATGCATGTTGTTATCTTTGTGTCTTGTTCCTTTTGAGCTAGGTACCATACGAGTAGGAAGTTTGTATGTTCTACTTTGTTTGATACGGGTGCTTCCAACACCTTCATGACCACTAGTGTAGCAAATATGTTGAAGTTACCTTTGGGGAAGTTAAGAAATCCGTTGATGATCACCACATCTTTAGGAGAATCATTCAAGGTTGTTAAGATGATACCTCAGTGTCTGATGCAAGTTGGGAAGTTCAAGTGTCGGTTCGACTTGACAATGCTAGATTTCACAGATTTTGATGTTATCTTAGGGATAGAATGGTTGTTTCATCACCATTTTCACCTAAACAGTGGAGCTAAGAGAATGACCTTTAGACCTCCAGGCAAGACCTCAGATACCTTCCAAGGGAATGCATGCAAAGCATATAAGAGACTGTATCCTTCAATCTCAGCACTCAAGGCTGTTAAAGCCCTACAAAAATGAGATTAAGGATACATATTCTTTGCTCGGGAGGTTGAAAAGATGAGTCCAGAGTTGAATTATGTGCCCATAGTTTGTGAGTATCCAGACGTGCTTCCAGATGATCTACCCGGTAATCCTCTAGACAGAGTAATAGAGTTTGAGATTAAACTTGTTTTCGATACCGAGCCGGTAGCTAAAACACCGTAAAGGATGGCTACAACAGAGTTGAAGGAACATTTAATGGACATGCTTGATAAGAAGATCATCCAGCCAAGTACCTCACATTAGGGAGCCCTAGTGATGTTTGTTAAGAAAGAGGGCGGTAGTATGAGGATATGCATTGACTACAGAGAGTTAAAACCTCACTATCAAGAACAAGTATCCCCTACCAAGGATTGATGATCTCATCAATCAGTTGCAAGGAAATAATGTGTTTTCAAAGATTGATCTACGTTCTGGGTGTCACAATCTAAAGATTAAGGAAGAAGACATCCCTATCAAGGCATTCAATACGAGATATTGTCAGTATGAGTTCCGAGTGTTACCTTTTGAACTCACCAATGCACCAAAAACAATTATGGATTTAATGCAAAGAGTCTTCATCCCAATCTTGGATAAGTTTGTGATCGTGTTCATTGATGATATCTTGGTTTATTCGGCAGATGAGCATGAACATAGTGAGCACAAGGATTGTGCTTCAGACCTTGAGAGAGCACAAACTCTATGGAAAGTTCAATAAATGTGAGTTCTGGCTTGATCAAGTTAGTTTCCTTGGGCATGTGATTTCGGGTGATGGTGTTAGAGTTGATCCAGCTAAGGTTGAAGCGGTGATGAAGCGGCCAAAACCAACAACAGTGATAAAGATCCACAGTTTTTTGGGTTTGGCAGGCTACTACAGATGTTTCGTTCAGGATTTCTCCAAGATAGATTCACCATTCACTAGACTTACTCAGAAAAATGTTAAATATGAGCGGAGTCAAGAATGTGAAGAAGCTTTTCAGCTGTTAAAGGAAAGATTAACCACAAATCCAGTGTTGACTTTACCAGAAGTTTTTGATGATTATGATGTTTACATAGATACCTCAGGGCAAGGGCTTGGAGCAGTTTTGATGTGGAATGGAAAGGTAATAGCTTACGTATCGAGGCAGTTGAAACCACACGAAAGGAATTACGCATGATATTGAGCTCGCATTAGTGGTTTTTGCCTTAAAGATTTGGAGGCATTATTTTTATAAAGTTCGAGCTTGTATCTTTACGGATCACCGTAGTCTCAAGTATTTCTTTACCCAGCATTAGTTGAATACGAGACAACGGAGATGGCTCGAGTTTGTTAAAGATTATGACCTAGACATTCAGTACCATCCAGGTAAGGCGAATATCGTAGCAGATGCTCTCAGCAGAAGAACATTGGATACTCTAGTTGGGTTACTCGAAGTGGAAAATCAGATAAAGAATGTGAGTGTTCAATATTTGGGTCAGCAGGCAAGAACAGTTTTCATCACACCTTTGTTAGAACTACCAGAATTTCAAGACAGAATCCGGGAAAAGCAAGATGAAGATCCAGTTCTGGTTGATCTGAAGAGAGTGGCAAGAATGAAGACGGATCATAGTTATGAGCTTGACATAGATGGAGATCTTTGGTACATGAACCGTTTGTGAGTGTCAAATGTAAATGATCTAAGGCAAGAAGTGATGGAAGAAACTCATAAGAGAGTTTTTGTCCAGCCTGGTACAAACAAGATGTATAAGGAGTTGAAACGGTACTATTGGTGGCTTTCAATGAAGCTTATTGCAGATTTTGTGGCTAAGTGTGATACATGTCAAAGAGTTAAAGCCGAGCATAAAAGACCCAGAGGTTTGTTGATACCTTTGGACATATAAGTTAAATTAAATTAACTTATATACGTAATCCTCTAAAGCTAATAACAGAGTTAAATTTTTGCGGAAGTAAAATGACTTGGGAATTTCAGAAATCTACTAAGAGTAGAATAGAGAATTCGATGTTGATTCCATTACAACATTAATTCAATAGAGATCAACAAAATTCCAACAAAAGATAAAGCCAAAAGATAGTCTATGCTATTACAAAACTTAACAACTCCCAAAGCTGAGTCTATTACAAAAGATAAATAATGATAAAGCATCAAGAGGTCCAGAGATCACTCCTCGTAGTACTCAAACACCTCTTCACATGCATCACCTTATCGGGGTGGGGAACAACATAATAAATGGTAAGTACAAATGTACTTAGCAAAGGGTAGAAGTACTTAATCTGCACAAGTTATATCACATGAATATCAAGAAAACATAATAACACATATGTTTCACTCACTCAAAACACTCTACTACTCTCCCAAATACGACATTTGTTACACATTAATCAAAGACACTTTTCCGGGTGAAAACGCACCGAGACATTTCCTCAACACCGCTCTGGTGGACATGATTGCTAACCATGTGGATTATTACGTGAGTCTGGTTGATATCTAATCACGTGGAGGCAAAGCGACGTATAAATGTGCCTTACCAAGGACTAACATGTTTTAGCTTTTAGACAAGTCAAGTACGTATTTAAGTGATTAATCTAACCACCTAAGTTTATTGCACATAAAAAATGCTTCTTAGAGACCACTAGGCCTTAGACAAACTCTACATCATACTACTTAGCTCCTTGCACAAAAATATTAGAATCGAATCCAATGACCACGAGGCTGAGAAACAAGGATTCCGGTGATCCCGAATTTCTCCCCGCAGAGGGTCTCCACAAGGTGTTGAGACGAATACACTAGAAACTGAACCCTTAACTTCATCATGTTACAAGTAAGATGTTGAAACTCAATCCAACATCACATAACGTAGAGTGTTCCAATGCTCCCGTTAGACACGGTATGGGGCCAAAGCCACTAGAACGCGTACACTTAACTTCACAACAAACCACACAAGGCTCTACACTAAGTTATGCTTCAAAACGGGCTCAAAACATGATTCTACACTTCTGGGTACTTTAGGGCCCTTCAAACCCTTTTTGGCGCCCACCAACAGCTAATAGGAACATGTTGTTCAGTTCTGGTAACATTGGTACCCACCAACAGCTAACAGAGCTCTATGTTTCCTGTTGGCGCCCGCCAAACCCCTTTTCATGCCCGCCAACAGCTAACAGGAGCATCATGTTCAGTTCTGGTAAAATGGACGCCCGCCAAGTTATTCTGGAGCTTAATGGCCAAGCTTGGCACGCGCCAAGACCATCTTGGCGCCCGCCAAAACTCACAAATCTATGATTTTGGATTTTGAAGAAGAAAAGCTGCAACTTTGAACCCAAAACACATATAACATTATATCAACTAATTCTAACCATTTCTAGCAAGATTCTATACTATTAACGGCTATAGATTCGATTTGAACACTTCTTTACATCAATCTTTTGAAGCAAAGTTGAATTCCAACTAGAAGCTCCAAGAACTCGAGAACACACCAAGAATGCTTGAAGATTCAACCACCAACTCGAAATCTTACACCTAAAATGCAAATTCATGGTTATTACTACTTCTTAAACAACCAGAATCTAAGAAGGAACCCATGCAACCTTGAAGATTCAAAAAACAACTCTAGATCTAAAAACAACCTTGAAGAATCTTACTTGTAATGGAGAGAAAGCTTATTCATCCATGAGCTCCTCATCTTCTTGTTCATTTTGGGGTGAGGAATCTACAAATCCAAATGTTTGATTTATTAGAAATCCATGATCTTCTCTCTCTCCCTCCCTCCCTCACTCAGTTGAAACTTGCAAATGAAAGAATAGAAGAGATGGGGCTTGGGGTATTGGGGTATTGGGGGAAATTGGCATTTCCCATTCTGCCCTTCTTTAACCCAACTCTCATTACCCTTCCATTCTTTTTTTTTAAAAGGGTAAAATGATTATAATATTCCGTAAAATACAAAATGACACTTATGCCCTTTTGTGAAAATACGGGGTATCACAGTTTGATAATATATATGAATGTTACAAATCCCCACCCTAAAATTTTTCCGTAAAGACTGATCGGGACAAAAAAAAAGAAGTTAGTAATAGAGGAATAAAATAGGAGATTGCATTGATAATAATTATTCAATAAGTACAATATTTATTGATTGATTAAGGAATAAGTACAATATTTATAGATTGATTAAGGATAAAGATCTAAGCGAACAAATATATCCCTTACAACTCTATTCTAACAAACCATTCCTATCATTATTTCAAACAATACTTGTTATTATCTATAAAATATACTACAACCACATTGATTTTATTGGTTGTGTCTAAATGATTATAAAAATAATAATAATACTAATAATAAGGAAAAATTAGTTTGTAGTCCACTTTTTCTCTCATAATTAAGTGCTAATCCAGCTTCAATTTTTTAGTTGCATTAAGGACAAATAAATTCCACTGGATGAATATACCCCTTTTACAATCGAAGAATGTTTCCTCAACAATCCATCAAACATCATCAGGGCGCAGCAGCAAAGAATCAAGCATTGAGCGAAATGATGCATCTACACAAAGATGCACCGGCCGACCTTCCATTATTGGTTTCTCCGAAGTTAACGACGTCATTTCTGTTTTGCAAGTGGGCCACTGAAAATCTCTCTGCTGATCGCATCATTCTTGTGGGATCTTCAGCTGGTAAGAATTTTGCTTTCTTTTGCAGCTAATTAAATTCTTCTTGCATTGAATTTCACTATCATTCATGTTCAGATCTAATTGCATTGTTATGATGCGTTTGTTAAAGGTTATAAAACTCTTATTTGTTCCCCATTATGTTCAAGAAAACTTGAAAAGCTTACTGGATTCAACACACTTAAGATTCATTACTTAACAAATGTTCCTCATATTTCCCAAAGCATAATATCAAGCAACCAAAAATTTCTTCCAGTTCAGATATTTGCTGGACCGATTGCTTTCGTATTACTATCATATAACTAAGCTTGGAAAATGTTATACAAGACTTTAAAACAGATGGTCCCAAAGAACTTTTTTTTGTTTTTGACACAAAAAACAAAATTTTGATATCGCTTCATCTCGTTATGTTTGTTTCAAGATTTTAGTTAGACAAACAAAACTTCAGACCTTAAGATTTGTATGCACATTTTATGTGCTCATTTGGAGAGTACTAATTGAAACATACATGTGGAAATATTTCCAAGGGGTTAGAGGGTCTATCATCATCATCATCTGAGATATTGTGCTTGGTTTGAAATTTGAATCAGATGAGTTTTCATTGATATTCGCAGGTCGACCCTCCAACTATACCACATTTGCATATATCAACAGAAACTATGCTGGATCGATTCTGCTTAGTCGAATAGGATTTTGCTTAGTATGCTTTATATGAGCCTTATATGAGCCAGATATGATATTGTGTCCCTTGAATTAAACCTTAAATGAGCCTTATATGAGCCAGATATGTGTGCCTTGAAGTAGTCACTTGAATTATGCCTTAAATGATCATCGACATCGACATCGATCATCGTCATCGTGTTAGTGTAAATCTTTGTGATTAAATTCGGCTTTCAAATACTACGTCGAAAAGGTATCAAATGAGGTCTCAAAATGAACATTTGGGAGATACCCGACACGTGTTCGACGAAATGCCATTTGAACCAAACATAGGAATTGGTAGTCATGAAGCATTGGTGCTTCCGGTTGTTGGTATCTTTGAGATTATTTGGTCATGAAAATGAGGCAAAAAGGTTAGTTTAATCATCGATTCATCCAAGCCACGGATTGAGGAGTAATGAGTTTGTAAATACGGAAAAGTATGAAATGACTACTTCACATGTCATTCTTGTTTCCAAGCTTGATATTGCATTTTTGTTCGAGAAAGATGTCGATGCTTATATTCGATCCAGGGGTAGATCCTTATACCGTATTGGCCGTCATTCGTTCAAGATTAGTGGTTATAAGCAAGATTTTGATTTTTGGGCTAATATGCTTCATGTTGGTTCTACTTATGCTATTGGCGTTGTTAGATTTGGGGGACATAGACCTTGCAACAAAAAACCGAATGGAGAGTCCTTTTGAGCTGGACATCGGCATCGCATCGACATCTGCGACATCACGACATCGATACTCATCGATCATGTGTGCCTTAATGCAATAGATAGACCTAGTTCATAGGCTTACTATGTGCCTTGGCGTGCTGATGTTTTTGATCTACATTGTATCATCATGTAATAGATAGGCCTCGTTCATAGGCTTACTGAACTTGTAATTCATCACCTTGTGAATTCGGGCATGATAATTTAGTTCTTTGAACTTGAATATCCTTCTTATAATTTGGTGATAGTTTGAATTGTTTGGACTTGTATTGATCTTACATGTATTACCTTTAGTCCGATGTACTATTGTACTAAATCTATAGTCTGTTGTCTTGATCTTCTATGTATTACCTTTTAGTCCGATGTACTTTTTAGGCTTAATTCAAGTGATTAACTCACTGAACTTTGCATGTTATAAACACCACACCTTAATCAAGTTATACATTAATGATTCTATCTCTTCCGAATTGTATCATATAAACCAATTTAACACGGTGTGTTAGTGTATACGGATTTTGCATTTGGAGAATGATCTTTATCTCTCGGATAAAGACCTTACAACAAATTCAGGTGATTAAATAGCTTTGATGATGGTAAATAGAGACTAAACAAGCGAAATCCTATTTTTTTCTTTATTTTTCATGTTGTTAATCGATGTACATATTGTACTAAATCTATAGTTTGTTGTACTTGCTATTAATCTCTTTGAGTTTTTAACGATCACGGTGGAATGTTCTCTCGCATATTCTTGTATAATCGATATTGATATCGATACTCATCGACATCGATCATCGATACTATGCCATCGACATCGACATCATGTTAGTGTAAATCTTTGCGATTAAATTCGGCTTTCAAATACTACGTCGAAAGGTATCAAACGCGGTCTCAAAATGAAGATAAAAAAAAATATGAGCTTTGGTGAAACAATTTTGATGATCGGTGTTTCAAATCAAAAAAATTACGATTCGTTTATAAGGAAAAGCGGTCAGGTTAATAAAAATATTTTTTTCGTCTTTCAAAATATACGTCGGAAGGGTATCGTATTTGGGCTCAAATTGAAGAAGCAAAAAAACATGAATTTTGGTGAAAAATTTACGATGATCGGAGTTAGAATCAAAAGTTACGGTTGTTTGAAAAAAAAAAAAAAAAAAAAAAAAAACAAACAAACAAACAAACAAACAAACCAAAGAATGCGGAAGATTTAATATATGCTGCAGCGTCCCTCTTTAATAAAAGGATAATTTTGTAAAATCTGAAATTGTTTGTCCTTTTTACAACTAAAAAAATGAGTATGTCCTATTTATTTATTTTGTGTCAAAAAAAGGACTTTTGGCTCTTTATCTCTAATAATAATAAATTAGACAGAAATTTCTTGACAAATAGTAATAATAAATTAGACTTTTGGCACCATTCTAATTAAGATGAAATTTCTTGACAAATAGTGAAGATGTATGTAATTGATTCAGGAGATCTTCTTATTTGCATTTTACCGACGTATGGAAAATATCTATTTGCATATCTGCCGTTACTTTTTTTCCCTCTTGTTTGTAAGATGATGTGGCTCATATGCTAACATATTATACAATAAAAATACGATTTATTTCGGTTTTGGGAGTAGTGATACCGGAATGAGCACATCGGTTCTTCCACAACGAACGACACAATCTCTGTATGCATCCTTGATTATATTATAGAACTTATTGATATAATATACACCCACAACCTTTTTAATCAATGGCACAAATTAATGAAAATTGTGTCATTTGTTATACCTGAACGATTATGTATGTATCGTTACCTACCGGAATATTCAAACCATAGAATGTGTTTGTAATTTAAAATTAATAAATATAATATACCATCACTACCTGATCTCTCGTCCCACCTAAAGTAGTATGAAGTTTGAAGTGAATATTCCAGTCTCTTTAATGTGTTATCCTATACTGCTCTTTTTCATCTCTAGGTTATGGTATTCACATGCTGCAGGCAGCCATTTTCTTGGTTCTCTAACTGGAGAAGACCTGCAATTGCAAGCTTTGCTTTCAATCAAGGATCAAATTTCTCAAGACCCATTTGGAATTCTTGCTTCCTGGAATAATTCCTCCCATTTCTGCAATTGGACAGGTGTTTCTTGCAATCATGAACACCACCAAAGTGTTTTGGGACTAAACTTATCAGGATTGGAATTTAGAGGTACCTTGTCTTCTTCCATTGGCAACCTTACTTTTCTCAAGGATCTTAATCTTGAGAACAACTTTTTTGTTGGCTCAATTCCTCAAGAAATCAGTCAGCTTTATTATCTGCAGCGTCTTGTACTTTCTAATAATTCTTTTGTGGGTGAAATCCCAAGAAATTTTAGTTCTTTACTTGATCTTAGTGTTATTGATTTGGATAGAAACAGTCTTATTGGTACAATTCCTGCTGAAATTGGTTCATTGTTTAATCTTCATGAACTGCATATTTCTCTAAATAATTTGAGTGGAACAATCCCATTTACTTTTGGGAATCTGTCTGTTTTAAGGGTGTTGAGTCTATCATTCAACAATCTTGAAGGGATAATTCCACAAGAATTAGGAAAGCTTTCCAATTTGCAGATTCTTCAATTATCCTCTAACAGTTTTTCTGGTCCTTTACCTTTGCTGCTTTATAATATCACCTCCATTCAGCATCTTGTGCTTACTTCCAACAAATTAAGTGGCTCTTTACCATGGGAATTCGGTTTTCACCTCCCAAATCTTCAAACTCTTTCTTTTGGAGAAAACCATTTTCATGGATCTATTCCTGCTTCTATGAGCAACATATCAGTATTGGAAATTCTGGACATAAGTGGGAATTTTTTATCTGGGCTTATACCTATGGACTTGGGAAATCTTAAACAGTTGCAAAGATTGGATTTTGGTGGAAGTTCTCTTACAAGTAATGGGTTAAACTTCCTTACTTCCTTAACTAATTGTACTAACCTCAAAGTTTTGCACTTGAATGACAATAATCATAGTGGTATTTTGCCTGATTCTATTGCAAATCTTTCTGTTACGCTCGTGTCTTTACGGCTCGACGGAAACTACATCTCTGGAAAGATACCATCAGTCTGGAAAGGCTTCAATAACCTGGAGAGATTGGAATTGAGTGAGAATAGTCTCACGGGAACTATACATGAATCGATCGGGGAGCTCACCAAGTTACAGGGCCTCTATCTATCAAACAACAGATTTGTTGGGGAAATCCCATCTTCCATTGGTAACATTACTCCATTAAGTATTCTTGAAATGCAACAAAACATGCTGGGAGGAGGCATACCTGCTTCTTTGAGTAATTGTACAAAATTGCTAGCATTGGATCTTTCATATAACAGGCTCACCGGTACTGTTAATAAGCTGATTTTTAGCCTTTTCACACTGACGTATTATCTCGATTTGTCGAATAATCTTCTTACTGGACCTTTACCATTTGAAATAGGTAGATTGACTAATCTAATAAGCTTCAATATTTCTCACAATAACTTCTTTGGTGGGATTCCATCTTCAATCGGTTCATGTGTGACCCTTCAGTTATTCAGCATTCAGGGCAACCTTTTTAATAGCAGCATTCCACCATCATTTGGGCTACTGAAAAACATTCAACTTCTTGATCTTTCTCGTAATAATCTTTCCGGTCAAATCCCTACAAATCTCACCTCATTTCCTTTCATACAGTTCCTTAATCTTTCTTTTAATGTCTTGGAAAGACAAGTGCCGAAAGAAGGTCTCTTTATTAATGCTACATTATTTTCAATCAAAGGGAATGAAAATTTATGTGGAGGTATAAGTTCATTACATTTATCTGAATGTCAATCAGTAAAAGTTAAGGTCAAGTTTTCCATAGTGTTAGTCCTTCCATCTGTTGGTGTTATAATTCTTATGTTAATTGCTTACTTCTTTATCTTTCAATGTTGGCCAAAGACTATTGAGCCACCTTCATATTCTCCAGGCTATCTTAAACTCTCTTATGCTGAACTTCGTAAATCCACTGATTGTTTTTCTCCGAATAATTTGATTGGTACGGGAAGATTCAGTTCGGTTTACAAAGGCGTTCTTTCTAGTAAACAGGTAGTTGCAGTAAAAGTAATCAACCTTCAAGAACGAGGAGCCGAAAAAAGTTTTTTGGCCGAGTGTGAAGTTTTAAGGAGTATCCGCCACACGAATTTAGTAAAGATTATTACTTCTTGCTCAAGCACAGATTTCAATCGCAACGAGTTCAAAGCTTTGATATATGAATTCATGAGTAATGGGGACTTAGAGAGCTGGTTGCATCCTACATCGAATGACTTAGAACAACAGCCTAAGAATTTGAATCTGATTCAGAGGTTTAACATTGCAATCGATGTTGCTTCAGCATTAGTTTATCTACATCATAGCTGTAATATGCCGATTATTCACCATGATATAAAACCAAGCAACATTCTTCTTAACGATGAACTTCGTGCTCGGGTTGGAGACTTTGGATCTGCAAGATCTGTTTTACTCCCTATTGACGAAACAATGGCACGAACCCGTGCAAGATCTGTTTTACTCCCTATTGACGAAACAATGGCACAAACCCGTTCAATCACGATAGGAATTATCGGAACACCTGGATATATTGCTTTAGGTGATCATCATCGAATACCTCCATTATTATATATATGCTAGAATCTGGTTTGATAAACTAACTACCTGTCGGTTTTTAAATTTACAGAATACGGGACGGGTGGAAGAGTGTCGACACTAGGTGATGTATACAGTTTTGGCATACTGTTACTCGAGATGTTTACAGGGAAAAGACCGACAGACAGCATGTTTAAACATAACTTTTCTCTTCGTAATTACGTGAAGATGGCTGTTCCTGATCATGTGATGAAGATAGCTGATCCTCAGCTCTTAGCCAACCCAGAAAATGGAAGACAGAACAGTCATACAATTGTGAATTGCTTGACTTCGTTTTTCGAATCGGGGTTTCGTGTTCAGCTCAATTAGCAAGAGAAAGAATGCAAATAAAAGATGCATTGATGCGATTGCATGCAGTAAGAGACGGGTTTGTGAGAGTGGATGAGAGAGAGAACCCGAACCCAAACCCTCCCTTGGAACCAGGATCCTCTCAAATGGCTTCCTCGAGTGGAGGGTAAAGTGGTAAGTGTATTAATACACTTATCACTGATAAAACGATATCGTTTTGACTTGCAACAAAAAGATAAATATATGGTCGGATCATTTCTTCGTTGTAAATGTACGGTAAACATGACAGCCTGAAACATGTACGGTAAAATTGATTCAAACTATTTACAAGTGTAGATATTTCTTTAATTATTATTCCAAAATATGCTTAGAGAACAACATTAAGGAATCAAAAGCCCAAATTTTAACACAAACACAAACTCTCCTAAACTAGCCAGCCATTGTTGAATCAATAGCTGCACGTATTATCTTAACGATTATGTATGAACAATAATAAAAATCAATTAGTTGCTGTAATGGCGGCCAAAATATGTTGGTTGAAACTTTCTGCAATTTTTGGAGTTTGTGTTTCATGAGAATAATACTCTAACCTTCGGGATTCATTTCCGGTGCCCGGATGATGCCATAAGGACTCCAACAGCCACAATGAACATAAACAACATGCAACCGAGTAATGTGTATGTTTTTCTCGATGATCTTCGATATTCTCCAAAAATTAGCACCCCCCAAAAAGTGCTTACAAGTGGAAGAGCCTGCATTTTTTTCAGCCAAAAACACAGATAGCACGACGTAATTCCTCGTTGTCAGAATCTTAGTAAAAGGATAGATGCACAATACGGAAAATTCTGATACAGGGAGTCTCTATTAGAACGGACAGTCAGATGAGTGACGTGTGTAGAAAAAGACAAAACTGTTTTGTTTGTACACGTGGCAGTCATCTGACGGTCCGTTCTAATAGGGAGTCTCTACGACAGAATTACCCGCACAATACTATGCTTTTGTAAAAGGATAACAGTGGACCGGACCCCACTGATGAACGTAGGACACATCGAAGGGTTGTTCCTCTAGTACTCTTGTTGTCAGAACCAGAGTAAAAAAAACAAGAGGGAGAAGGGATGGTGTGGGGGGGGGTGGTGTCTCACCTGAACAGCATCAGCTGCAGCATATCCGGCTGCCTGGCCGCCCATAAATTGGAGGCCATTCCCAAAACCACAAAGCAGTCCAGCTAAAAAAGCCCAACCTCTTCCATTCCAATCTGAAAGATATGCTTTAAAAGAGGACTTAGGTACATTGAGTACAGGGTGATAGAGGAAACCAATGTTCAGTACAAGTGCAAGCACGAAACAAGAGACCGAGAAGTAAAAGAAAGCGGTGTAAACAGTTAAATGATGAACCCCTTTTTTCAAAGTATGCCACTGATCATTAGTAGCCAAGTTGAATGCCGAGAGAAGAGAAAAACAAACTCCGGCAAAGAAAACTATTCCCAAACCAAGAAAAGTGCTCTTCCCAAATACCTAACAGATCACTTAAAAAAAGAATGAACCGAAACCGATTATCATATGAAGATATATGTTCCCAAAACTTGGAAAAGTTAAACCCCGTGTGGAAAGAAGCGGAAACATATGCTCAGAATTACGAACCTTAATTGACCTTTTGTTTTCAAGCTCTAGAAGAAAATGTGCAGTACCGAATTTCGCCTTTTCTATGTCTTTTGTTCCATTCTCCAAACTGCTTTGCCCACCTATGTATCTCAGGGCCAAAAGGGTATTATTATTATTATCATTGTTAAGTTTGAACATGGCAAGATAAAAACCGGTACTGGAAAAGTAATTAAAAGAGAAAAGACACTGATACTCACGTATTGAATCGGAATAGTCACTGAGTTTTGATGTATTATCAGATGCATTAGATGCATGGACAGCAGAACCGAAACAAACAGCAATCAAGAAACATCCAACGCCCGGGAAAAGGATTTCCGCTTTATTGATTCTGTTGTCCAAGAAGTAATTCAGGGTTGTGCCTGGTCTCAGAAAAATAGTCACTTGGTCATGAAAATTGTAAAAGAAAACAGAAACTATTCAAGGAGAAGAAGCTATATATATACCTATGACGACGGTCATGCTAGAAGTTACGACCTCGGTCACTGATAAACCTACAAATGCCCAGGCATATTGAGTAGCTAGATTTCCAAGACTTAGAACTATACCACCGGCCATTGCAAAAAGAACACTTTGCCAGTTATCCTTTTAAGAAAGAAAAAAGAACGTAGGACGAAAAACTATGAATATCAGCGCTAAAGTAGAGTACGTAAAGCAAGCATTAGTGCAAGAACAGGTCCAAAGTATGCACTTACATAATATATGTATCTATATATATATATATACACACACGAGCGCGCGTGCACACACCTAAATCAGGGCTACACGTGGAAGGCTTGAAAAGAAAATATATGATACAGGTGAACCAATTATTACTAAAACAACACAGATTGCACCACACCTATGTGGCACCATGTTTAAAAAACGATGTTCAAAATGTTTAATCGACTTTTTACTAGTCGATTATCACAGTCCGGAAAGCAGTTCTTTCATTGTTAAACACCAATTAAGTTAGAGACCTATGAAAGGCAACACAATCAACCTAATCGTGCACCACACCTATCCGACAAAAACGCTGGAAATCGATTTTTAATAAGTCCAATCCACTTTTCATGATGAAAGGAGAATTTCATTGTTGAGTCATGGTAAAAAAGTGGTGTCAATGTAAACAATTGGCTATTACTTGCACCCACACGTTCTACCGGTGCACCACGCCGTTTTCATAGAATCGACCTTGTGAGAGTCTTGGAGCCAAAAATCGACTTTTCCAAGATCGATTCTCACAATGCACCTATGAGAAATCGGTTTTTGGCTCAAGAGCTGACTTTCACAAGATCGATTCTCCTGTGATGCACAGGTAGTGTGGTGCACTGGTAGAACCACCGTGGTGCAATTTAAGGCCCCCTAAAATAAAGGTAGGTATCATGCCCGGAATCGAATCCGGCCTAATAGTACAAGCCATTAAACTTCATTGTGAAAACCAGGGCTCAATTCGCATCCCGCCCAGAATAAAAAACCCATTCCCCCTTTCCCAAAATAAATTTAAAAAAAAAAAGTAGGTAATAGTTACCTGAGATAATTGGTCAATGAAGTTTGGCTTGGCATTAGTGCTTTTTCCAATCTCACCGAAAGTGAAAGCAATAATAACAGCAGCCAATAGATTGGTAATTGTGTAGTCAAGATAAGTGTGCTGAGGAAGACGACCTCTTCTTTCTAAAAGAGTCAAAATTGCCGGCCATGTCCCTAAGAAAAACAGAGCAAGAAACATGCAAGCTATGGCCCCTCCTTTACTCTCCACCTCATACATCTTCTTCTTCTTCTTCTATTGATTCGATAATAATGCCCTTTTTCCTTTTGAATTATCAAAATCCCAACAAATCCTATCACGAGAAAATGACCATTAAATCTCTCAATTCGGACTTCCCAAAGGAATCCATTGCTAATTTCGTCACTAAAACACAATTATTAAATAAAAAAAAACCGCAAATAAATGAAAAGCCTACTAAATAGAATGAAAAAGTGCAATAAGGGGGTTGCAGTTGAAATTCTTGAAGAATGAGAAAAAAAAAATTAAATCAAAAGATACATGAACAGATAAATCGTCT